>RXPK01000200.1:2901534-2932905 GCA_004143645.1 Protaetia brevitarsis
CGTTCAGCTTCTGCGAGGCCGCCAGCAGCGCCGGCTGCGGCCTTGCCAACAGCGGTCCACTTTAGAGTCGGCCACCGCTGCCGCCAGCTCTTTGGCCGCGTCGATAATCGCCTGTTCACGGTCAAACGCGGCACCGGGACGCGGCGGACGCACAACCGGCTCGATAATGCTCAACAGCCCGTTGTCGTGGCACAGCGTGTTGAACGCCTTCACCATCTCAAGACGCTGCTGCGGATCTTCATCACTGCGCGATAGCAGCGCTTAGCGCCTTGCCCCATCGCGTTCCCGCTGCGCGTCAATATTCTTGTCGATCACCACGCTGTCGACCGGAATGCCGTTACCCGGGATAAACTCGTCGGCCGCCACAATCATCGCGCAGCTTTTGGCGACGGCCTGCTGCGCCACAATCTGGCGATAGCAGAACTGCTGGTCGACGAGAATGGCAGAGGCGTACGGCGACAGAATCTTCGCCGCGTTAACCTTAAAATCCGTGAGGTGCTGGTCGGTTACCGGCACCGGCGCGCCTGCCGCAGCAAACATCAGGCGCATCGCTTCGCGCTGGTCCACGGCCAGCATCGCAAAACCGCCGGAAGGTCGGGTTATATCTTTCAGGGTGTACATCGTCATTCCTCAGTCCTTTCGTATCAGTGTGATTTTTTCAGCCCGGCAGATGCGCGAACCTGTTCAAGAATGGCCGTCCAGTCTTCGCGCCCGCGCCCGGCGGCGCGTGCCTGGTTGTAAACTTCGCGGGAGGCCGCGCCCAGCGGCATCGGAACGTGGAGTTGGTTGGCCACGTCCAGGGCGATCTCCAGATCTTTATGCGCAAGGTCGATCATGAAGGCGGGTGAAAGATCTCCTTTCAGCACCTTGTTCGGCCATGAGGTGGTGAAGTGGCCTTTACCCGCAGGCGTGCCGCTCATCACCCTTAGCGCCACGTCAAAGGAGAGACCGAGCGCTTCGCACAGCACGGCCGCCTCTGCCGACAGGGCGTTGAGGGCGATGCTCATATAGTTATTGATAAGCTTCACGCGAATGCCCATACCCGGCCCGCCGGCGTTAATCAGCTCATTGCCCATTGCCATTAATACGGGCGTGGCACGCTCAACCTGCTGCGCCGTGCCGCCAGCCAACAGGAGCAGCGTCCCGGCGACGGCATGGTCAGAGGTGCGTCCGACGGGCACGTCCATCAGGCTGAAGCCGCGTTCAGCCATGTCGCGGATCAGCGCGTCGGTTTGCAGCGGGTGAATGGTGGACATATCAATGACCAGCGCGTCGCGGGATAACCCTTCGCATACGCCGTGCTTGCCGAACAGCACGCTGCGCACCAGGTCGCCGTTTGGCAGCATGGTAATCACGAATTCAGCAGCCGTTGCGGCCTGCTCGGGTGTTGCCGCGCTCGTGCGCCGTTCTCCACCAGCGCCTGAACCGCCTGCGGGTTCACGTCAAAAACGTTAAGCTGGTGGCCTTGCTTCAACAGATTCGTCGCCATTGGCGCGCCCATCTGTCCTAATCCGATAAATGCGATTGCTGACATGCCTCTCTCCTGTCACATCGTGTCAATTTCTGCGCGTTTGTGTTGTCTGTTTTTGATCGTATTTGTAATTTATAGTCAAAAAATTGACACGGGTCACTTTTTAAACATTTGATGAAATTAAAATGAAAGCATCAGAAATTGCAGAAGGAATCACCATGACTCGCATCGTTTGTGTCGGCATAACCGTGCTGGATCGCATCTGGTATCTCGATGATTTACCTAAAGAAGGTGGGAAATATGTCGCAAAAGACTATACGGAAGTGGGCGGCGGTCCGGCGGCAACGGCGGCCGTGGCGGCGGCAAAGCTGGGCGCGGAAGTATTTATTGTGGCGGGTGGGGATCGACGGATACGGATCCCGGCTGCGCGGAGCTGGAGTCCCTGGGGGTGAATACTCGCTACACGCGCGTGGTTAAAGATGCGCGTTCGTCACAGTCTGCGGTGCTGGTTGACGGCCGCGGGGAGCGCGTGATTGCGAACTATCCCAGCCCCGATCTCCCTGCCGCGGCAGACTGGCTGCGTGAAATCGACTTCTCGCAATGGGATATCGTGTTAGCGGACGTGCGCTGGCATGACGGCGCAAAGCAGGCGTTTACCCTTGCGCCCGTCGAGGTAGTGCCACCCTTCTTGATGGGCGGATTGTCACCCGGGACATCGCTGGGATCGGTCGCCTTTAAGCGATCACGCGGCCTTCTCCGCACCGGGACTCCGGCGCTTAACGCAGCGGGAGGAAACCGAAGACGCGCTGAAAAAAGCACAAACGCTCACAAATGGACATGTTTACGTCACCCAGGGGCGAGACGGCTGCTTCTGGCTGGAAAATGACACGCTGTGCCATCAGCCCGGCTTTGAGGTGAACGTTAATGATACCACCGGGGCGGGCGACGTTTTCCATGGCGCGCTGGCGTTCAGCCTGGGGCAGAAATTGCCCGCCGCAGATGCCGTGCGTTTTGCCAGCGCCGTCGCAGCCCTGAAATGCACAAGGCCCGGCGGGCGTGCGGGTATACCCGACTGTGATCAAACCCGCTCTTTTTTGTCACTTTTTGTATAAAATGCGGGGCGTGATGGTTTTCAGAGGACAGCCCATGAGCCTTACCGAACTGACCGGCAACCCGCGTCACGATCAGCTGCTGACGTTGATTGCCGATCGCGGCTATATGAACATTGATGAACTGGCACAGCTGCTGGATGTCTCCACGCAAACGGTGCGGGATATCCGCAAGCTCAGCGAGCAGGGGCTAATCACGCGTCATCGGCGGCGCGGGCAGGGCATCCAGCGTGGTGAACACGGCATTCGAGCAGCGCGAAGTCTCGCTTACCGAAGAGAAGCGGGCAATTGCTGAGCGATGCGGACTTATATTCCCGATGGCTCAACTATCTTTATCACCATCGGGACGACCGTGGAGCATGTTGCCCGGGCGTTGCTTAACCATAATCATCTGCGCATCATCACCAACAGCCTGCGGGTGGCGCATATTCTGTATAAGAATCCGCGCTTTGAAGTCATGGTGCCGGGCGGCACGCTGCGTCCACATAACGGCGGCATTATCGGCCCGGCGGCCACGGCGTTCGTATCGGGATTCCGTGCGATTACCTGGTCACCAGCGTCGGGGCGATCGAACACGACGGTGCGATGATGGAATTTGACGTCAATGAAGCCAGCGTGGTGAAAACCATGATGGCCCACTCTCGCCACATTCTGTTAGCGGCCGATCATACGAAATATCAGGCGTCTGCGGCGGTGGAAATTGGCAATGTTGCGCAGGCGACGGCGCTCTTCACCGACGAACTGCCCGGTTCGGCGCTGCAAAATCATCTCAAATCCAGCAAAGTTGAAATTGTTGAAGTGATTTCAACCGACGAACAGCAGGCAGGTTAACGCCTCTTCTGGCCCGGTATTCACGTCCGGGCCATTCCTTTCTTTAAGCTGAATCTGGCGCATAGCCAAACCTTCTCTTTCCCGCTACAGTTATTTTTCCACGGCGAGCAGGAGATAAACATGCTTTATATCTTTGATTTAGGAAACGTAATCGTCGATATCGATTTTAATCGCGTGCTGGGTGCATGGAGCGACTTTAGCCGCGTTCCGCTGGCGACATTGAAACAGAATTTCACTATGGGGGAGACCTTCCATCAGCATGAACGCGGCGAGATCGGCGATGAGGAGTTTGCTGAACGTTTCTGTCAGGAGATGGATCTACCGCTAAGCTATGAGCAGTTTGCACACGGCTGGCAGGCAGTATTTGTCGCCATCAGGCCTGAAGTGATCGACATTATGCACAAACTGCGCGAGCAGGGGCATCGGGTCGTTGTGTTGTCAAATACCAACCGTCTGCACACCACGTTCTGGCCTGAGGAATACCCTGAAGTTAAGGCGGCGGCCGATAAGATCTACCTTTCGCAAGAGATGGGGATGCGTAAGCCTGAAGGGCGAATTTATCAGGCTGTTCTGCAGTCAGAGGGATTCACTGCGGCCGATGCGGTCTTTTTCGACGACAACGCCGATAATATAGAGGGAGCTAACCAGTTGGGTATCACGTCAATTCTGGTGACCGGAAAAGAGACGATACCAAACTACTTTGCGAAGCAGCTATGTTAAAAACCGTTCATCAAAAAGCCACGCATCATACTCGTCCGCTGAGGGCCTGGCTGAAGCTGCTCTGGCACCGCATTGATGAGGACAACATGACCACGCTGGCGGGTAACCTCGCCTACGTGTCGTTGCTCTCATTAGTGCCGCTGGTGGCGGTCATCTTTGCCCTGTTTTCCGCCTTTCCGATGTTTGCGGACGTCAGCCTGCAGCTTCGTCATTTTGTCTTCGCGAATTTTATCCCTGCAACCGGGGATGTCATCCAGAACTACATTGAGCAGTTTGTCGCCAACTCCAGCAAGATGACGGCTGTGGGGGCATGCGGTCTTATCGTCACAGCGCTGCTGTTGATGTATGCCATTGATAACGCGCTGAACACCATATGGCGGAGTAAAAAGGCACGGCCAAAGGTCTATTCCTTTGCCGTGTACTGGATGATTCTCACGCTGGGGCCGTTGCTGGCCGGGGCGAGCCTGGCAATCAGTTCTTACCTTCTTTCCCTGCGCTGGGCGAGTGATTTAAACGGCGTTATTGATAATGGGCTTCGCATTTTTCCATTGTTCCTGTCGTGGCTCTCGTTCTGGCTGCTCTATAGCGTCGTACCAACCACGCGCGTGCCTAACCGCGATGCGGTCGTGGGGGCGCTGGTGGCGGCGTTGCTCTTTGAGCTGGGCAAAAAAGGGTTTGCCCTCTACATCACCATGTTCCCGTCCTATCAGCTGATTTACGGCGTGCTGGCGGTGATCCCCATTTTGTTTGTCTGGGTCTACTGGACCTGGTGTATCGTCTTGCTTGGGGCTGAAATAACTGTCACTCTCGGTGTATACCGCGAACTTAAAAAAGCAGCAGCAGCTGAAAAACAACAAGAAGCAGACCAACCATGATTGCATTGATACAGCGCGTAACCCGTGCCAGCGTCACCGTGGAGGGAGAGGTGACGGGTGAAATTGGCCCAGGACTTTTGGTGTTGTTAGGTGTCGAAAAGGATGACGACGAACAAAAAGCCAACCGCTTGTGTGAGCGCGTGCTGGGCTACCGTATTTTCAGCGATGCGGAAGGTAAAATGAACCTGAACGTCCAGCAGGCGGGCGGCAGCGTGCTGGTGGTATCCCAGTTTACGCTGGCAGCGGATACCGAGCGCGGCATGCGCCCGAGTTTCTCTAAAGGCGCCGCGCCGGATCGTGCAGAAGCACTTTACGAGTACTTTGTTGAGCGTTGTCGCCAGCAGGAAATGAATACGCAAACCGGACGATTCGCTGCAGATATGCAGGTTTCGCTGGTGAACGATGGCCCCGTCACATTCTGGCTCCAGGTATGAGCCAACTGGCGGCGTGGCCGCGGGTAACAAGAGAGAGTACAGCTATGTATCACCTTCGAGTACCGCAAACGGAAGAAGAGTTAGACGCTTATTACCAGTTCCGCTGGGAAATGCTACGCAAGCCACTGCATCAGCCGAAAGGATCTGAACGCGACGCCTGGGACGCAATGGCGCATCACCAGATGGTGGTTGATGAAGAGGGTAATCTCGTCGCCGTGGGGCGTCTGTATATCAACGCCGACAACGAAGCGTCTATTCGCTTTATGGCCGTTCATCCCTCCGTGCAGGACAAAGGGCTCGGCACCCTGATGGCCATGACGCTGGAATCCGTCGCCCGTCAGGAAGGGGTGAAGCGCGTCACCTGTAGCGCCCGTGAAGACGCCGTCGAGTTCTTTGCTAAGCTCGGCTTTGTGAATCAGGGGGAAATTACCGCCCCGCAAACCACGCCGATTCGTCACTTTTTGATGATCAAACCCATCGCCACGCTGGATGACATACTGCATCGCGCCGACTGGTGCGGGCAACTCCAGCAGGCCTGGTATCAGCATATTCCGCTCAGCGAAAAAATGGGCGTGCGCATTCAGCAGTACACAGGGCAGAAATTCATTACCACCATGCCGGAAACCGGCAATCAGAACCCGCACCATACTCTGTTTGCCGGCAGCCTGTTTTCACTCGCCACGCTCACCGGCTGGGGACTGATCTGGCTGATGCTGCGCGAACGTCATCTCGGCGGCACCATCATTCTGGCCGATGCCCATATCCGCTACAGTGCGCCGATCAGCGGCAAGCCGAGCGCCGTGGCCGATCTGGGTTCGCTGGGCGGCGATCTTGACCGTCTGGCACGCGGTCGCAAAGCTCGCGTACAAATGCAGGTAGAGCTGTTTGGCGATAAAACGCCGGGCGCGGTGTTCGAAGGCACCTATATCGTTCTTCCGGCGAAGCCCTTTGGCGCGTATGAAGAGGGCGGTAACGAGGAGGAATAATCCCTCCGGTGTTATCGCTGGGCGGAGTGAATCCGGCAGGCGATGTCCCGTATAACGTCTCGTGCTGACTGGCTAACCCCGCCAAGCTGAAAGAAGCCATGGATGACGCCCAGCCAGCGCTGAGCGGTACACTTCACACCCTGCTCAGTCAGATGCTGATACAACATTTCTCCCTCATCGCATAGCGGATCGTACTCTGCGGTAATAATGTGCACTGGCGGAAGACCGTTAAAATCATCCCGCCACAGCGGGCTGGCTTCCGGATGCTGGCGGTCAGTCTCTGCGAGATACATTTCATACCCGCTGAGCAGGGTATCGCGGGTGATAATATAATCCGTGCCATTAAGGGCATAGCTTTCAAAACTGGCCGTGGCGTCGAGCATGGGATAGATAAGAATAAGCTGTACAGGTTGCCACAGCTTTTTAACCTTAAGTCGCAGCGCCGTTACCAGCGCCAGATGCCCTCCTGCGCTGTCCCCACAGAGGGTGAGCCGGTTCTTATCCACGCCTAATTCGTCTGCATACTGCCAGACCAGATTCGCACCTCTTTCTGCATCGTCATGTGCGGCGGGGAAGGTATGCTCTGGTGCCAACCTGTACTGAATCGCAACAATCCGGCAGTTTCCTTTAAACGCCAACTGGCGAAGCTGATTATCATGGGTATCAAAACCACCGCTGACAAAACAGCCGCCGTGATAGTAGATGGCAGCAGGTAGTGTTTCTTGTGCATTGAGGGGCGAAAATACCCGAAAGGTAATACCTTCAAGAACATGCGTTTCAACCTGGACGCGAGCTTCTGTCTCTCCGGCCAGTACTGTGCTGGCGATATACCCAGCTCTCCGGTCATCAATATCTTGCTTTCGCGAGGAAGGTCTTCCTGCAGCAATAAAATCTTGAACAAGCTTATCAATACCCTTTTCAAGAGCCATGGCGGCGTCCTTTTGCTGTATGAATATACAGCCTTATAACCTGGTTTAATGCAGAAGAAAACATCAAATTGTGTGAAACCAGTGATCTGGATAACGGCTCGCAGAAACCAACATCACTTGATGAAACAGATGGATAAGTAACCAAAATCGCAATAACGTAACTCATATTAGGGGTACGTCATTGACGTATATTGGATGTTTGCTACTATAAGCCAATGGCGTATAATTTATGCTATTCATTGAAACGGATATTTTCACAGAAGACGTCAAAACGTTACTGGATGACGACGAATACCATAGGTTCCAGATATTCCTGGCTACGCAACCGGAGTACGGCGATCTTATCCAGAATACGGGAGGCTTGCGAAAGATTCGCTGGCTTGCTGGCGGTAAGGGAAAGCGTGGCGGAGTCAGGGTTATCTATTTTCATCGCACGCGTGAGCTTGAAATCAGGCTGCTGCTCATCTATCGCAAAGGGATCAAAGATGACCTGTCTGCGAGTGAAAAAGCCGTACTGAGAAAGATGATTGAGAGGTGGTAAATGGACAAGGCACTCTTTGAGCGGTTAACCCAAAGCCTGGCGCAAATGAACGAAATCGCTGAGGGCAAACGTGAACCGTCACGTACTTTTCCAATCGATGCGATGAAAATCAAAGAAATCCGTCAGGCGTCCGGGCTATCGCAGAGTAAATTCGCGAATTTAATTTCTGTTAGTGTCGATACACTGCGTAACTGGGAACAAGGCAGGCGCTCACCGACAGGCCCGGCTAAAGCGCTGCTGCGGGCTATTGCCAACGATCCGCAACATGTTATCCCTGCACTTTCGCAGTAATTAGCCCGGCAGCAAAGAGGCTGACCGGGCTAAATGGGAATTACTCCCCTTCACCCGGGAACCGGAACGGGTTGATCGAGCTGCGGGCAAAGCCCTCCTGGTCCATTTTCGCGTCCAGAATCAGCGAGGCGAGATCGTCAGCGACCGCTTCAACTTTCGGGTCTTTTTCCTGATACAGAATCTTCAGGTAGGTCCCGCAGTCGCCGCAGCTTTCGGCTTTCACCGCCGCTTCTTCATTTTCCAGCGACCAGTAGTTCAGATCGCGCGTCTGCTCGCAGTTGCTGCACTTGATGCGCACCACGTGCCACTCGGTTTCACACAGGTTGCAGTGCAGGTAGCGCAGCCCCTGAGTGGTGCCGATTTGCACCATGCTCGATACCGGCATGGAGCCGCAGACCGGGCAGAACTGGCGCGCTTCGCCGTATTCGGCGCGGGCTTTACCTGGAATCAGGCTTGCCATTTGCGCCCAGTAGAGCGACAGCGCAGCCCAAATGAACGGTGCTTTATCGCTGCTGACCAGCGAGAAGTCGGAAGCAAACAGCGCGCTCGCCATCTCTTCCAGCTCCAGTTCGGACGCTTTTTCCAGATTCTCAATGACCGCCAGCGCGGTGCCGCTCATCTCCGGCTTCAGCTCGGCAATCAGCGAATGCAGCAGCTTTTGCCAGTGCTTGTCGCGCGGCAGGACGTGA
This sequence comes from Protaetia brevitarsis, assembly GCA_004143645.1. Classification (NCBI taxonomy): domain Eukaryota; kingdom Metazoa; phylum Arthropoda; class Insecta; order Coleoptera; family Scarabaeidae; genus Protaetia; species Protaetia brevitarsis. The sequence goes on from RXPK01000200.1 coordinate 2,910,411, forward strand.
ATGTCCAGCGGCGGCTTGCCCTGCGTTGGCTTCTTTGATGCGTGCGGTCAGATCCATTTGCAGCGGGTGGTCATACAGCACCACTTCCTGCGCGTGGGCAACCAGCGCGGCAAAGCGCAGAAAATCACCCAGCGGGTTGTTCTCTGCCAGCTCGCGCAGACGCTCTGCGCGGCGGTTGTAGAGGTTCTTGAGTCTGGGGAATAACAACGGCGGAATATAATCCGCCGTGCGTTTCTCGCTCGCCCCCAGCTCATCTTGCGGGATTATGCGAATACTCATTCAGATGACTTTTCCTGTTTCTGGCGGACATCACGGTACCAGCGCGGGTGATGTTTCTTCGCCCACGTACTGGTTACCCATCCTTCCACCATCGCGGTAATGGTGCCTTTCACCCAGAGGGCGGCGTAGATATGCACCATGATAACCACAATTAACGCCACTGCGGCAAATGAATGCAGCATCAGCGCGAATCGGATCACCGGGATTGAGAAAGCAGGCGCAAAGTACGGACGCCAGATGATCACGCCGCTCACCAGCAACAGGACCAGGAAGATAATCGCCGCCCAGAATACGCATTTCTGGCCGAAGTTATAACGCCCGGTATCACCCACTTCCTCGTTGACGACGATCTTACGAATATTCTTCGCCCAAAAGATATCATCCCGATTGATTAGGTTATGGTGCCAGTAGCGGAAAAACATGATGATGAACGACGCGAACATGATGACGCCCACAAACGGGTGCAGTATACGCGCCAGCTGCGGTGTCCCCATGATCTGCATCAGCCAGTTGAAGGACGGGAAGAAGAACCCCAGCCCGCTTATCGCCGCCAGCATGAAGCAGAAGGCCGTGACCCAGTGGTTGATGCGTTCCGGCGCGGTGTAGCGCACGATGGTGTCACGTTTTCTCATTTGCGCACCTCGTCTTTCTCTTCATGCAGGTTGTCGTCTTCCTCTTCCGCGCGGTTCGGACCAACGCCGACGTAGTGGAAGATGCTCGCTGCGAAGGTGGCAGCAAAACCGACCGCTGCCAGCGGTTTCCAGATGCCTTTCCAGAACTTCACGGTGGCGCTGATTTCCGGGTTCTCCGGCAGGCCGTGGTACAGATTCGGCTTGTCGGCGTGGTGCAGCACGTACATCACGTGCGTACCGCCAACCCCGGCCGGATCGTACAGGCCTGCGTTGTCGTAACCACGGGTTTTCAGCTCGCCCACGCGCTCTGCTGCCAGCGTTTTCATATCCTCTTTGGAGCCAAAGTGGATAGCGCCGGTTGGGCAGGTCTTCACGCACGCTGGCTCCTGGCCGACGGTGACGCGGTCAACGCACAGCGTGCATTTGTAGACGCGGTTGTCTTCAGGGTTCAGGCGCGGTACGTCGAACGGACAGCCCGCGATGCAGTAGCCGCAGCCGATGCACTGTTCGGACTGGAAGTCGACGATGCCGTTGGCATACTGAATGATAGCCCCTTCTGACGGACATGCCTTCAGGCAGCCCGGATCCGCACAGTGCATACAGCCGTCTTTGCGGATAAGCCATTCCAGTTTGTCGTTCTGCTCCACTTCCGAGAAACGCATCACCGTCCAGGACTTGGCGGTCAGGTCCGCCGGGTTGTCGTACACCCCAACGTTGTGACCCACTTCGTCACGCAGGTCGTTCCACTCAGAACACGCCACCTGACAGGCTTTGCAGCCGATACAGGTGGTCACGTCGATAAGCTTCGCCACTTCCTGCTGGTGGTCCCGCGCCTGAGGCGCGGGCGTGAAACCGTTAGTCGCGGAACGACGGATAATGTCTTGAGATTGATAAGCCATAAGTCGTCTCCGTTACACCTTTTCCACGTTCACGAGGAAGGCCTTAAACTCCGGCGTCTGCGTGTTCGCATCGCCGACGAACGGCGTCAGGGTGTTCGCAATGAACCCTTTCTTCGCCACGCCCTCATAGCCCCAGTGAATTGGGATGCCGATGGTATCCACCTGCTGTCCGTGAACGTTCAGCGTGCGGATACGCTTGGTCACCACCGCCTTGGCTTTGATATAGCCGCGGTTAGAAGAGACCTTCACGGTATCGCCATGGGCAATGCCGAGCTTGCCCGCCAGCTTCTCGCCGATCTCCACGAACTGTTCCGGCTGCGCGATGGCGTTAAGCAGCGCGTGCTTGGTCCAGTAGTGGAAGTGCTCGGTCAGACGGTAGGTGGTGCCCACGTACGGGAACTTGTCCTTTTTACCCAGCGCGTCGAAATCGCCCTTAAAGATACGGGCTGCCGGTTAGAGACCACGTTCGGGTGCAGCGGGTTGGTGCCCAGCGGCGTCTCAAACGGCTCGTAGTGTTCCGGGAATGGACCTTCCGCCATCTTATCGATAGCAAACAGGCGTCCCATCCCTTCAGGCTGCATGATAAACGGCCCAACGTCGCTGCCCGGTGCGGCAGTGCTGTAGTCCGGAATATCCACGCCGCCCCATTTCGCGCCGTCCCACTTCAGAAGCTGACGCTTCGGATCCCACGGGTTGCCTTGCGGGTCAGCTGAGGCGCGGTTATAGAGGATGCGGCGGTTAAGCGGCCATGCCCATGCCCAGCCCAGCGTATTGCCGAGGCCCGACGGGTCGGCGTTATCGCGGTTGGCCATCTGGTTGCCCTTCGGCGTCCAGCTACCGGCAAAGATCCAGCAGCCGCTTGACGTGGTACCGTCATCGCGCAGGTGTGCGAAGGTGCTGAGCTGATCGCCTTTCTTCGCCAGCACGGTACCGGTGGCCGGGTCGATAACGTCCGCCAGCGCCTTACCGTTGCTCTCCATCGCCACTTCTTCCGGCGCTGGGTTTTCCGGCGTCGAGTAGTTCCAGGTCATGTTCAGCACCGGTTCCGGGTTCGCGCCGCCTTCTTCCGCATACATCTTACGCAGGCGTAAGAAGATGCCGGCCAGGATCTCGCCGTCGTTCATGGCGATGCCCGGGGCGTCCGCGCCTTTCCAGTGCCACTGCAGCCAGCGTCCGGAGTTGACGATAGAACCGTTCTCTTCCGCGAAGCAGGTCGACGGCAGACGGAACACTTCGGTCTGAATCTTCGATGGATCGACGTCGTTCGATTCACCGTGGTTCTGCCAGAAGGTTGAAGTCTCGGTATTGAGCGGGTCAATCGTCACCAGGAACTTCAGCTTCGACAGGGACTCAACAACCTTGTTCTTGTTCGGGAACGAGGCAACCGGGTTAAAGCCCTGGCACAGATAGCCGTTCACTTTGCCCTGGTGCATCATTTCGAAATATTGCAGAACGTCGTAACCTTTGTCCCATTTCGGCAGCCAGTCAAAGCCCCAGCTGTTTTCCGCCGTCGCTTTGTCGCCGAAGAAGGCTTTCATCATTGAGACGAAGAACTTACGGCTGTCTGCCCCATTGTGTACCTGGCATTCGAAGCGCGTGTTTTAGCGTGCTGGCCGTCAGGTAGGTTTGCAGGTCGGTCTGTTTCTCGTTTGGCAGGTTCATGTAACCCGGCAGGCTTTGAGACAGCAGGCCGAGGTCGGTCAGACCCTGAATGTTGGAGTGACCGCGCAGGGCGTTCACGCCGCCGCCTGCCATCCCCATGTTACCGAGCAGGAGCTGAACCATCGCCATGGTACGGATGTTCTGCGCACCGATGGAGTGCTGCGTCCAGCCGAGCGCATACAGGAACGACGCGGTTTTGTCTTTCGCGCTGGTTTCGGCGATAAGCTCGCACACCTTCAGGAAGTCCGCCTTCGGCGTACCGCAGATATTCTCAACCACCTCCGGCGTGTAGCGGGAAACGTGCTCTTTCAGCAGGTTCCACACGCAGCGCGGGTGTTGCAGGGTGGTGTCGCGCTTCGCAAAGCCTTTCTCGTCCAGCTCGTAGTTCCAGCTGGTTTTGTCGTATTTGCGTTTCTCGGCGTCGTAACCGCTGAACAGGCCATCTTCGAAGTGGTAATCCTCACGCACGATCAGGCTGGCGTTGGTATAGGCTTCGGTGTATTCGCGGTTATATTTTTCGTTGGTCATCAGGTACAGCAATACGCCTGACAGGAAAGTGATGTCAGTACCTGAACGAATAGGGGTGTAGAAATCCGCCACTGACGCAGTACGCGTAAAGCGGGGATCGATTACAATCAGTTTCGCACCGTTGTGGATTTTGGCTTCCATCGCCCAGCGGAACCCGACAGGGTGCGCTTCAGCGGCGTTACCGCCCATCACCACAATGAGGTTGGCGTTCTTGATGTCGACCCAGTGGTTGGTCATCGCACCGCGACCAAATGTTGGAGCAAGACTTGCTACCGTTGGTCCGTGTCAGACACGCGCCTGGTTGTCGACCGCGAGCATACCGAGTGCGCGCGTAAATTTCTGGGTTAAATAACCGGTTTCGTTGCTGGAAGCAGAGGCACACAGCATCCCGGTGGAGAGCCAGCGGTTGACCGTGACGCCGTCAGCGTTCTTCTCAACAAAGTTGGCATCGCGGTCTTCTTTAATGTGTTTTGCGATGCGGTCGAACGCCTCTTCCCAGCTGATTTGCTGCCATTTGTCGGAACCAGGCGCGCGATACTCAGGGAATTTGAGGCGGCTTTCGGAGTGGATAAAGTCCACCAGACCAGCCCCTTTCGGGCACAATGCGCCGCGGTTGACCGGATGATCCGGGTCGCCTTCGATATGGAAAATAGACGCTTTGGCGTTTTTAGCACCGTCGCCGAGGCTATACATCAACAGCCCGCAACCGACAGAGCAGTACGTACAGGTATTACGGGTTTCACGGGTGCGCAGCAGTTTATACTGCCGCGTTTCCGCCAGCGCTACGCCGGGCGCAAAGCCCAGTGCCGCTGCCGTGGTGCCTGCCATACCGCCAGCGCAGATCTTAAAGAACTGCCTTCTGCTGACCTGCATGGGTCACTCCTTGTTTCGACATTGCTTACATATGGTGTTTTGACTTCGCGGTTGAGAATTGACCGCAAAGGAGAAAAATTTGCGTTAATCCCTCATTTCTCCGAGGGATATCACCAGAATACCACAATGTCGGTACGCCTGTTCCAATGGCGTTAAAACAAAGTGAACGTATTATCACCATGTTGATTATAAAGTGTGATGCCGATCACATTAACAGCTCTGCTTGTTAAAGGGGTGTAGCGGGTGTCGGGTTGCACCGCTTCTAAATGAGTAGGAAAATGATTGTTGAAAAGTTGATCCATACTATGCGTAAAGCCTGTGGATTATGCTGCAATAGCAGCTCACTCCTGGTTGTTTCAGGATACAGGCTGTGTCTAAACAAAACCGTGCTCCCCACTCGTCACCCCTGCCTGCGGGCATTGTGGAACTGTCGGTACACAGACCGCCCCACATCACCCATGCCACGCCGGATTTTCTGGCGGAAGAAGTGCCCGTGGCGCTCGTTTACAACGGCATCTCGCACGTGGTGATGATGGCTTCGCCGAAAGATCTTGAGCTGTTCGCCATCGGTTTTTCCCTCTCGGAAGGCATTATTGACCATCCGCAGGAGATCTACGGCATGGACGTGGTGCAGGCCTGCAACGGCCTTGAAGTGCAAATCGAACTCTCCAGCCGCCGCTTTATGGGGCTGAAAGAGCGCCGCCGCGCGCTGGCCGGGCGTACCGGTTGCGGCGTCTGTGGCGTTGAGCAGCTCAATGATATTGGCAAACCCGTTGCACCACTGCCGTTTACTCAGACCTTTAATCTGGCTCACCTCGACCCTGCGCTCGAGCACCTGAACGATGTACAGCCCATCGGCCAGCTGAGCGGCTGCACGCACGCGGCGGCATGGTGATGCCGTCGGGGGATATTGCCGGGGGACATGAGGACGTTGGCCGCCACGTGGCGCTGGATAAGCTGCTCGGTCGCCGGGCGCGTGAAAGTGACGTCTGGAAGCAGGGGGCGGCACTCGTTTCCAGCCGCGCCAGCTATGAGATGGTGCAAAAATCCGCGATGTGCGGTGTGGAAATTCTGTTTGCGGTCTCAGCCGCAACGACGCTGGCGGTGGAGGTGGCGGAGCGCTGCAACCTGACGCTGGTGGGCTTCTGCAAGCCGGGAAGGGCAACCATTTATACCCATCCACAGCGATTAATAGTTAATCAGTAATTTTGAACGATATTAGCAAATCCTTCCGCTTTTAGTTGTTCGTGATGAGGTCTAGTATTTATCTCATCAAGGCACGGTGCCTTACCTAAACAACTTAATGAAAGGGTTAAAACACATGAATAGCATCAAAACTTTTGTCGCTGTAATCGCTCTGGCTACTTCTTTCGGTTCTTTCGCTGCGCAGACCGTAACCGCAACCGCATCAACCATTGATGGTGCAGAAGCTAAAATCGCGGCTCAGGCTCAGGAAGCCGGCGCGTCATCATACAAAATTACCCAGGCGTTCTCAGGTAACCGCGTACACATGACTGCTGAACTGACCAAATAAGTCGTGTAGCCACTGTCCCTCGCTCTTCGGAGCAGGGACAGGTTGTTCTTCTGCTCCCCTCTGCTTTACTTCCGTCCGTCTCCTCCCAAAACAGTTATGTCCTCCAGGATAATCCTGATAAACAAAATAAAAAAAGTAAGAATCCGGTTTCTTATGTTACGTTTGTTTAAAAAACAACAATCCTATAAATAATTTAAATAAATGGTCTGGCCAGTTAATTTTCTACATTTTTTTGGTGAATGTTTTTGGCGGCTATAAGCCGGTGTTTTGAGTTTTGCATACAAAATAATTATTGTTGATCTTGAGAATTAAGGAATTCCTCAGGTGCTAATCCTAAAAGATTTTAGGGTTATTGATCTGACCTATCTGTAATGCTACTTTCTAAAATAATGTTTAGTTGTAACCCATCAGGCCAAATATTAATTATTTGGCATATTTTGTATTTCACTTTTATAAGGAAATTAAATGAACGCGATGTTTAAAAAAGGAATGCTGGCGTCCGCGCTGGCTGTCGTGGCGTCCTCTGCTATGGCCGCTTCAAGTGTTGATATTCAGGTGACCGGTAAAATCGTTCCCGCTTCCTGTACGCCTGCATTTATTAGCGGTGGTGGTATCGCCGATTATGGCACGATAAGAGTGTCTTCACTGAATGCCACGTCGGCTACACCATTGGCGGATGTTAAAATTATTCCTATCTCCATTACCTGCGATGAGGCCACCCGCGTTGCAGTAACGTTTAATGATGCCCATGCAGATTCAGGACCCACTCAAGCTTTGCCGACATATTTTATTGATACGGAATTTGGGCGACAGGCGTACCAAACCGCAGGGCTGGGTATGTACAATGATAAGAAAATTGGTGCCTATTCATTAGCGATTCAGATGACGAAAGGCGCTGTCAGGAATGACGCTGGCGATGAACTGTATCCTACCGCTTCGCGCGATAACGGAGCAACCTGGGCAACAACAGGCGGAGAGCGCTATTTAAAAGTTAACACAGACAAAAGCGAATTATATTCCTTCAGTGACACTTTGGGCGGCACGCCTGTCGCACAAACCAAGGTTAACTTTAACGTGGGTGTCGCCGCGATGATTAACCCAACAGACGATTTAAATATCACGGATGAAGTCACGCTGGACGGCTTAACCAACGTTGAGCTGGTTTACCTGTAATCGCCCCCGCGCGTCATGAAATACCTGACACCTCACTCCGGTGGGGTGTCATTTATCAATATTAATGGACTAATATTATGCTGCTTTTAAAGAGAACGCTGATCTGTGCCTGCCTGCTGGCCTCATTTAACGGTATGGCTGCGGGAATGGTGCCGGATACCTCGCTGCTTATTGTCAATGAAGACGAGCAGGGAGCCAGCATGGATGTCAAAAACACCGATGCTGACGCACAGCTGCTGTACACCAAAATTATAGATCTCCCGGATGACCCAAAACCTGGCCTGATTGCCACGCAGCCGGTTGTGCGCGTAGATGCGGGTAAAACCCAGCGCGTACGCTTTGTGCTGACAAGCAGCGCCGAGCCGCTGAAAGTGGAGCATTTCAAGCGCGTCATTTTTACCGCCATCCCGCAGCGTGAAAAAAACAAGGTCAAAGTGGTATTTAGCCAGAACCTTCCCGTCATTATTCACCCGGCCGGCCTGGCGGTAAATATTGAACCCTGGAAGGCACTTACCTGGCAAATTAAAAATGGCAACGTCACGGTGGAGAACACTACGCCTTATATCGTCCGGATGGAGCCAAAGGTAAAATTAATGGCGTCAGGAACGGTTGCCAAACTGGGTAAGTCTTATATCCTTCCGGGCGAAAAAATGACGGCCAGCGCACCAACCAATATATCAGCATCCGAAAAACAAATCGAAATCTATCCAGCAACGCGCTATGGCTATAAGGCGGGCAGTTATATTGCCGACCTTAAGCAATAAAATTACTTAACGGTACATGGAGTAGTTATGTTAAACGGTTCCTGTAAAAAGGGAATGCTCGTGTTTTGCCTTAGCGCGCTGGCATTTAATATTCGGGCTGAAATTTCCTCTACAGCAAATGACTCTCTGGAGCTGGCGCGAGCCATATTTGATGGTGAAGCTTTAAAAAACAATGGCCTTGATCCGGCCATTGCGGATTACTATTCCCTTGCTCCCCGTTTTACCCCTGGCTACCATAATGTGACGGTTAATATTAACGGTAAGGCGCGCAATATTATGCCTGTGAAATTTGATGAAGAAGGAACGCCCTGTATTGATAAAGAGTTTCTGGAAAACGCAGGTCTGATTAAACAGATAAAAAGAGGGGCCTGCCCGAAGATTCATCAATACTGGTCCGGGTCAACGATTCAGACGTCACCCGATATTGAAGAAATATCGGTGGTCGTTCCGCCGGAAGCGGTAGATCCTGATTACGGCCGCCAGTTCGCAGAGGTAAGCGGCGGACGTGCAGCCATGCTGAATTACTCCATGTTCGGCACCCATAATCAATATGATGGTGACAACGCCGACCGTTTCCAGTCGACCTTTGAAATGGGCTTTAACGCCGGCGACTGGATTGTACGCAGCACGCAGTTTATTAGCGACGGCAGCGATCAGGGTTTTGACGTCGAGTCTCTCTACTCCTATGCCCAACGTACCTTTACCGATTACGGCGTCATGGTGCAGGGCGGCCAGATTAACGTCGCCAACAGCCGCTTCAGTATCCCGAGTATTTACGGGGTCCAGATGATGCCGGATACCGCACTCGCTTCCCAGGCGGGTACAGGCGTCGAAGTCAGCGGTATTGCCCGTAATCCGCAGGCGCGCGTCGATATCCGCCAGGGCGGACAGCTCATCTACTCTACGTTGGTTCCCGCCGGGCCGTTTAACCTGGACGATGTGCCGCTGGCTAATCTTAATACCGACCTGAACGTCACCGTGACCGAGACCGACGGCAGTGAAAGCAGGTTTACCGTCTCGGCGAGCACATTTCGCAGCAACCACGTGGGACGCGCCCCGGGCTTTACGCTGGCTGTGGGTCGCGTTGAAGACATGGACTCGCGCTTTGAAAACCCGTGGGTGGTTTCTGCCAACAACGGCTGGTCTATCAACAAGCGCATGAATTTCCTGGCCGGTATGGTCATGGCGGATAACCACTATTATGGCTTCTCCGGCAACCTGGATACCGTACCCATGCAGAACCTGTATGCCTCGTTGGGTTTTCTGGCGTCAATTGACAACCAGACGCAAACCGATGGCAATAAAACAACGCTCGATTTGGGGTATGCCCTGCCGTACGGCATCGGCATTTCGCTGGGCGGCAGCTACGGCACGCCGGATTACCGGGAGATGCAGGAACTCTACGGCGACGATGATGATATGTCGCAAACCAAATACGACTCTAACGTCGGCATCAACTGGTCAAACGCGACGCTCGGCCGCTTCTCTCTAAGCTATTACCGCAATGAGAGCTGGGACAGCGAGTATGACAGCCGCCGGTTTATCACCTCGTGGTCGCAGACCTTTAAGTATTTCAACGTGAGCGTGAACTGGGAGTCGGACGTTAGCCGGAACGACAGCAGCGACAACGATCAGTTTTACGTGAACGTGTCGATCCCGCTGGGGCGGTCCGGGGTGACGACCAGCTCCTGGTATCGCGAGAGTGAAGGTAAGAGCTCTTACGGCACGCGCGCGATGGGGTCACTTAATACCGAAAACCAGTACACGGTAGGCGTGACGCAGGATCATGACGAGAACACCACCAGCTGGGATAGCTCGCTGAACAGTAATCTGCATTACACCAACCTGGCGCTGGCGGCAGGTGGCGATAACGACAACAACACCAACTACTCTGCAGCGTTAAGCGGTGGCATTGTCGCCCACAGCGACGGGGTGACCTTCTCGCCTTATCGGGTTACCGATACCTATGCCATTGCCAGACTGGATAAACCGGTGGCCGGCATCGAGTTAGACACCTCACGCGGTGCAGTATGGACCGATAAATGGGGTCAGGCGATTATTCCTGCGCTGACGCCGTTCCGTGAAAGCTCGATTGAGATCAACACGGAAAGTCTGCCAGGCAATCTGGACGTGAGAAATGGCCGAACGGCGATCAAAGCGTCTCACGGCGCCGTGGCGAAGTGGGAATTTGCGACGTTAAGCCAGCGCCGCGTGCTGCTCAATATTCAACGTGCGGACGGCACGCCGCTGCCGGAAGGGGTCTCGATTGTAGATGCCGCAGGGGAGTATGTGACGAGCGCACCCGAAGATGGCGTGATCTTCCTGAACGATATCTCCGCCAGCCAGGCGCTGTATGCGAAGCTGGACGACAGACGCTGCAAGCTGACGTACACCCTGCCAGAGGCGGAACCGAATAAATTCTATGAAGAGGTGACAGGGAAATGTCTCTAAATAACGTTCGTAAATGCGCGCTGATGATCGCATTACTCTGCGGCGCGTCGACGCTACCGGCGGTTGCCCGGGCCGATGATGGCGACTGCGACATGATGTCTGCAGTGAAGAAAGTCGATTATGGACGCTACCGTAAGGAGGATATGCGGCAGGCCTCCACTGAACATGTTGGTAAGGTCTATAGCGGTTATGCCTCGGTAACGCGCGAGTTTCAGGTTTCGGTCCTGTGCCCGGATCCGCGCAAAATGCGCATCTTCATTGACGGTGCAGCCCGACAGAACATGGCGTATCGCTTTACGGACAGCGGCGCGATGAAAATTGAATTCAAGGATGGGCGAGTTGACGGGAGTCCGGTGCAACTGGCTGCGGTCGATATTGGTGCGGTTGCCGTTCAGGGGGGCGCATCACAGGTTACGCTGAAGCCTGAAAAAGCCCTGGCTGCGGTTAACGGCACTGAAGTGGTGGGCGAGCAGTTCACCGCCACTATGATGATCACGACCTATCTTTCTGATGAGGCATTTAGCGTCACCAACACCACTGATTTTAACGAGACGCTGACGCTTAACGTCGATACGCTCCCGGCGCATTAATCCCTCGGGTACCCGACAGTTCGGTTCTGTCGGGCATTTCTCTTAGTAGAGACCCGCCAGACGCACTAACGCCGTCACCACCGCTGCTGCGACGATCACCACAATTAACGGCATCTTTCTCCAGGCCAGAAACACTGCAAACGCCACGCCCAGCACGCGCGCCATGCCCGCGAAGTGTTCTCCCTCATAAAACGTGGTCGCCAGCGCCACGGAAAAAAGCAGCACTGTTGCCGCGTCCGAAAGCAGCGCCTGAGAGCGTTCTGACAGTGCCAGCCTGTTCCCCAGTTTCGCCCCGCCAAGGCGCATCAGATACGTTCCCGCAGACAAAATGGCGATGCCGAGAATAAAAAACGTCATATTTCCCATTATTTTTTCCTCGCAGCAAGACCCAGTAAAGAGAGCAGCACCGGTAATCCTACCGGGGCAAACGGCACGGCAGCCAGTGAAAGCGCGGCCCCGCTGCAGGCGCGGATCAGCGTGGTACGGTTTTTAAATGCGGGAACCACCAGCGCCAGCAATATGGCCGGAAATACCGCATCCAGGCCGATGGTTTCCGGATCAGGTAACAGTTTGCCAACCATTGCGCCCAGCAGCGCACCGAGCGGCCAGACGATGGCGACGCCTAAGCCGCACAGCCAGTAGGCGGCCTTACGCTGCTCGGCGGTTTTTTGCGACAGGCCAAACACCACGCTTTCGTCGTTCATGATGTGGCAGCCCAACAGGCTCAGACCGCGCTTACCCACCAGCTCACGAACCGTCACGCCAAACGGAACGTGCCGCGCGTTGACCAGCAACCCCGCGGCTGCGGCCGCCAGCGGGTTACCGCCGCTTGCCACAATGCCGATAAACATAAACTCTGACGCGCCCGCGAGTACGGTGATGGAGAGTACAAACGGTACCCAGACCGGGAAACCGTAGGCCATCGCCAGGGAGCCGTATGACATTCCGACCACGCCGACCGCGAGGCAGACCAGGATGATTGCTTTTATGGTGTCGCCTTTCAGGCAAGAGAGATGATGCTTCATACATTTTTAGCCATAACGAACGTGTATCATTTATAATGCGGCAAAGATTGTGTTTTTTCAAGATGAACGATTCGTTCGATTTATAGAACAAAGAGGCCGTTATATGACGCAGCCGATCAGCCTGATCGCCAAAAGTCTGGTGCGGGAACGCCTGCGAACCGGGCTTTCACTGGCGGAAATTGCCCGCCGTGCCGGGATCGCAAAATCCACCCTTTCCCAGCTGGAGTCCGGCAACGGTAACCCTAGCCTGGAAACGCTGTGGTCGCTTTGCGTGGCGCTGGATATTCCTTTCGCCCGCCTGCTAGAGCCGCAGCTGCCGACTACGCAGGTGATCCGCCGTGGTGAAGGACGAAAGTGGTTGCCGGGCAGGCTAATTACGAGGCTATTTTACTGGCAGCATGCCCCCCCGGCGCGCGCCGCGATGTCTATCTTCTGATGACCCAGCCGGGCGCAGATCGTATTTCTCAGCCGCATCCGCCGGGCTCGGTTGAGCATATTATTGTGACGCAGGGACGGGCGCTGGTCGGCCTGCTTGACGCGGCGGAAGAGCTCGGCGCAGGGGATTACATCTGTTACCCCGCCGACCAGCCGCACATCTTTAAGGCCCTGGAGCCAGACACGTACGCGCTGCTGGTGGCGGAACAAAACTAACCCAACAATGCTGCCGTCATCGCGGCAGTATCCTCCGTTAACCTCCTGAGTGAATTACACATTTTGGCTTTTGTCAGAATGTGAATAACCTTATAAAAACTACGGCATTGATAATCATTTTCAATATCATTTAATTAACTATAATGAACCAACTGCTTACGCGGCATTAACAGCTGTGCCGCCCGACAATAATGGAGAGGATTATGAGTTATACACTGCCATCCCTGCCGTATGCCTACGACGCACTGGAACCGCATTTCGACAAGCAGACGATGGAAATCCATCACACTAAACACCACCAGACCTATGTGAACAACGCGAACGCCGCGCTGGAAAGCCTGCCTGAGTTCGCTAACCTGTCTGCTGAAGAGCTGATCACCAAGCTGGACCAGCTGCCAGCGGACAAGAAAACCGTTCTGCGTAACAACGCTGGCGGCCACGCTAACCACAGCCTGTTCTGGAAAGGCCTGAAAACCGGTACCACCCTGCAGGGCGACCTGAAAGCGGCTATCGAGCGCGACTTCGGTTCCGTTGACAACTTCAAAGCGGAATTCGAAAAAGCTGCTGCAACCCGTTTCGGCTCTGGCTGGGCGTGGCTGGTTCTGAAAGGCGACAAGCTGGCGGTGGTTTCTACTGCTAACCAGGACTCCCCGCTGATGGGTGAAGCGATCTCTGGCGCATCCGGCTTCCCAATCCTGGGTCTGGACGTATGGGAACACGCTTACTACCTGAAATTCCAGAACCGTCGCCCGGACTACATCAAAGCCTTCTGGGACGTGGTGAACTGGGACGAAGCAGCAGCACGTTTCGCCGCTAAAAAATAAGGTTGCATTGACGCCTGTGAGAAGCGAGTCTTATGACTCGCTTTTTTTGTATCTGTATACCCGTCATACTTCAAGTTGCAGGTGCGTTGGCTGCGTTCGCTCACCCCAATCACTTACCTGAGTAAGCTCCTGGGGATTCACTCTCTTGCCGCCTTCCTGCAACTCGAATTATTTAGGGCATAAAAGGAGCAGCGATGCATTATCCGGTGAATGTATTTACAGGCAAGGTAAGGGAGTACGACGGCAGCCGCCCGTGTGCCATCGCCAAAATTCAGGTCGACGGTGAGCTGACGTTAACCGACCTCGGGCTTGCGGGTGACGAGCAGGCCGAAAAGAAAATCCACGGCGGGCCCGAGCGCGCGCTGTGCCACTATCCGCGCGAACACTATCAGCACTGGAAAACCGAGTTTCCCGAGCAGGCGGATCTCTTCGTCGCCCCCGCGTTTGGCGAGAATCTTTCCACCGAAGGGCTGACCGAAAAGAACGTGTTTATCGGTGATATCTATCGCTGGGGCGATGCCCTGATTCAGGTGACGCAGCCGCGCTCGCCGTGCTTCAAGCTCAACTACCATTTCGGCATTCAGGATATGTCTGCCCAGCTGCAAAACGCGGGCAAAACCGGCTGGCTGTACCGCGTGGTGCTGGCTGGGCAGGTTTCAGCGGACGCGCCGCTTGAGCTGGCGTCGCGCCTGAGCGATGTGTCTGTTTATGACGCCGGCGCCATTGCCTGGCATATGCCGTTTGATGACGAGCAGTATCACCGCCTGCTGTCGGCGGCGGGGTTATCGACCAGCTGACCAGAACGATGCAGAAGCGGCGTTTAAGCAGCAAGATCGAGGATAATTCTCGGAGATTGTGGGGGAAATAGCCCACGGAAGAGTGTAGGCCGGGTAAGGCGAAGCCGCCACCCGGCATTTTTGCCTCTGCGCTGTTATTACCCGGTGGCGCTGCGCTTACCGGGCCTACAATACGGTGCCAGAGAACTACGAACGCTTGTACAACGGCAGCCACAGCGTTAACCGCAACCCGCCCAGCGGGCTGTCGTCGGCTTTCACCCATCCGCGGTGCTGCTGCATGGCGGTTTCAACAATCGCCAGACCCAGCCCTGTGCCGCCAGACTCGCGGTCGCGCGCTTCGTCGGTACGATAGAACGGACGGAAAATCTGCTCGCGGTCTTCCGGGCTGACGCCGGGGCCGTCGTCATCGACAATGACGGTGATCCCGTCTTTATCCACCGAGAACGCCACCTCAATTTTCGTATGCGAGTAGCGCAGGGCGTTACGCACGATATTCTCCAGCGCGCTTTCCAGCGTGTTGGGGTTACCGTACAGCGGCCACGGGCCCGGCGGGAAGGTTGAACGGTGATGAAGATTACCCATCGTTCCGCTTCGAAACGGCCGGCGTTGTCCAGCACCTCATGCCACAGGTGATTGGCTTTCACCGTTTCGCTCACCAGCGCTTTTTCTCTGAATTGCCGACGACATCACCAGCAGATCGTTGATCATGCTGTCCAGGCGATGCGCTTCCGTCTCAATACGCTCCAGCTCTTTGCTCTCACCGCTGCGGCGGCGCAGCAGCGCGGTGCCAAGCTGCAAGCGCGTAAGCGGGGTACGCAGCTCGTGGGAGATATCCGACAGTAAACGTTGCTGGGCGTCATCATGCGATCGAGCGCGCTCACCATCTGGTTAAAACTGGTTCCGGCGGCCAGGAACTCCTGCGGCCCGGATTCCAGCTCAGGGTGTTGTCGCAGGTTACCCTGCGCCAACTCATCGGCGGCATTCTTCAGCTTACGCGCCGGTTTTGCCAGGCTCCACGCCAGCCATAACAGCAGCGGCGAGCTGACCAGCATGGTGACAATCAGCAGCAGGAGAGGGCGGTCAAACAGCAGGTTGATAAAATCAGACTGGGAGTTACTCGCTGGACGGATCAGGTAGAGCTGATAATTATCCTCCCCGTCCCTGACGGAGAAAGGCCCCACCATCTCTACGCGGCCATATTTCTTCTTCTGGGGATGATCGGCGTTATCCGCCTGGCCAATAAAGTTGCGGATAATCTGCATTTCATTGCGATCGGCCCCAATGACGCGGCCTTCGCTGGTCACCAGCAGCAGGCGTTGTCCGGGCGGCGCCCACTTGTCGATAGCGCGAAACAGCCTGGCGCCACACAGAGATAAAATCGTTCGGCGGATCGTTTGCCAGCTCGGCTTCCACGTGCTGCTCGATCATCACGCCCTGACGTTGCTCGCTGTCGAGAAGCTCCGTCATCTGGCGTGAGTCGAGTTTTGGCAACATCAGTACGAGCATTAAAACCAGTGCCAGCGTCAGCCAGAAGATGGCGAAGATGCGGGCGGTTAAGCTTCCTATCATGAAGCGGAAACCATCAGATAACCGCGACCACGCAGGGTTTTAAACCATGGGTGACCGTCTTTACGCTCCGGCAGCTTACGGCGCAGGTTAGAGATGTGCATGTCGATGGCGCGGTCAAACGGGGTCAGACGTTTGCCCAGCACTTCCTGACTTAAGTGTTCACGCGATACCACCTGGCCGAGGTGCTGCGCCAGCAGATACAGCAGGGTGAACTCCGTGCCGTCATTCCAGCGTCTGGCCATCAAAGCTCGCTTCCTGACCGCCCGGGTTCAGGCTCAGGGAGTCGACTTCAAGGGTTGGTGAGCTGTTGTCGGTATTTTGCTGCTGCTCGCTCCAGTGAGAACGACGCAGGATAGCGCGAATACGGGCAACCAGTTCACGGTCGTTAAACGGCTTCGGTAAATAGTCATCCGCGCCCAGCTCAAGGCCGAGTACGCGGTCAAGTTCGCTGCCGCGTGCGGTCAGCATAATAACGGGGGTCTGGTGTGTCTGGCGAAGCTCTTTCAACGTATCAATGCCGTTTTTCTTCGGCATCATCACGTCGAGCAAAAGTAATCGATGCTGTCGTCAAGGAGACTCAGCGCCTGCTCGCCATCATGGGCAACCAGGACGTTGAAACCTTCCATGTCGAGCAACTCCTTTAAAAGGATGTGAGCTCTCGCTCATCATCAACTAACAGGATTTTATTCATTGTTTAAATACCTCCGAGGCAGAAATTACGACATCAAGGCCGTCTAATCCATGACTTTACGTTGTTTTACACCCCCTGACGCATGTTTGCAGCCTGAATCGTAGACTGTCTCTCGTTGAATCGCGACACGAAAGATTTTGGGAGCAAGTGATGCGCAAAGTTACCGCTGCCGTCATGGCCTCAACGCTGGCGTTCAGTGCGTTTAGCCAGGCTGCTGTAGCTATCATCAGCGATAACAGTCCCTTACAAGAGGGTGTAACGCAGAACAGCAGCCAAAGCCATATGTTTGACGGCATAAGTTTAACCGAACATCAGCGTCAACAGATGCGAGATCTGATGCAGAGGGCACGACACGAGCAGCCCCCTGTTAATGTTAGCGAAATGGAGACAATGCATCGCCTTGTCACCGCAGAAAATTTTGACGAAAGCGCTGTACGCGCTCAGGCCGAAAAAATGGCACAGGAACAGGTTGCCCGTCAGGTAGAGATGGCGAAGGTCCGCAACCAGATGTTCCACCTGCTAACGCCCGAGCAGCAAGCGGTTTTGAACACCAAACATCAGCAGCGAATGGACCAGCTGCGTGAGGTTGCACGGATGCAGCGAAGCTCAGAAACGACGTTTTTCAGTAGCAATAGCAGTACCCGTAGTAACCAGTAAACCCTGTTTTCCTTGCCATAGACACCATCCCTGTCTTCCCCCACATGATGTGGGGGTTTTTTTTGCCTGTCATTCTCTATTGTTAACCGTTTATTCATCCTTCGACTCCTCATGCTTCCGTTATAATAGCGGCATGACATGACAGGAGCGTTTATGAATTAATCCTATGGAAGACTGGTCAGCCGGGCCGCCATCGCGGCGACCGTCATGGCATCCAGCCTGTTACTGATTAAAATCTTTGCCTGGTGGTACACCGGCTCGGTCAGTATTCTGGCGGCGCTGGTGGATTCGCTGATGGACATTGCCGCCTCATTGACCAACCTGCTGGTCGTGCGTTACTCGCTGCAGCCAGCTGATGAAGAGCACACCTTTGGGCACGGTAAAGCGGAGTCGCTGGCCGCGCTGGCGCAAAGTATGTTTATATCCGGTTCTGCGCTGTTCCTGTTTCTCACCGGCATTCAGCATCTCGTCTCGCCGACACCGATGAACGATCCCGGCGTCGGCGTCGTTGTGACGGTCGTTGCCCTTATTTGCACACTTGTTCTGGTAACGTTCCAGCGCTGGGTGGTTCGCAAAAACGCCAAAGTCGGCCGTACGGCGATATCTCATTATCAATCTATGGTATATGAATGGGCTATCTTATTGCGCTCGCGGTTAGGCCTGGTATGGCTGGCATCGGGCCGATGCGTTGTTTGCGTTAGGGATTGGTATCTATATTTTATATAGCGCCCTGCGGATGGGGTATGAAGCGGTGCAATCACTGCTTGACCGCGCCCTCCCGGACTCAGAACGCAATGAAATTTTTTCCATCGTGACCTCCTGGCCCGGCGTCAGCGGTGCACACGATCTTCGAACGCGGCAGTCAGGGCCGACCCGCTTTATTCAGATTCATATTGAAATGGAAGACAACCTGCCACTGGTACAGGCTCACGTTATTGCTGAGCAGGTCGAGCAGGCGATTTTGCAGCGTTTTTCCCTGTTCAGACTCATCAACTCTCACCAAGATCCCTCTCGTTGCTACCCGCGTCCATGTTGGGCTTTCGTAATTCGTTAAAAAAGTGAGCCAGGCCAGCATTTTGTGTATAAATTACCGCCATTTGGTCTGACCTGAATCAATTCAGCTGGAAGGGATTGATATACTATTTGCAGTATTCGTTGGTCGATAAGTTTCTTCCGGCAACAGATTTCAATTTTGCATTCCTAAGTTCAGAGGTAGTCATGATTAAGAAAATCGGTGTGTTGACAAGCGGCGGTGATGCGCCGGGCATGAACGCGGCAATTCGTGGTGTTGTCCGTGCAGCGCTGACGGAAGGCCTTGAAGTTTTTGGCGTTTATGACGGTTATCTGGGCCTGTATGAAGATCGTATGGTTCAGCTCGACCGTTACAGCGTGTCTGACATGATCAACCGGGCGGTTACTGTTCCTCGGGTGTGTTCTGGCACGCTCCGGAATTCCTGACTGAAACACGTTCGTAATGGCTATCGAAAACATGAAGAAACGCGGCCTGGACGCCCTGGTGGTTATCGGGGGTGACGGCTCCTATATGGGTGCAAAACGTCCTGACCGGAAATGGGCCTTCCCTGCAATCGGTCTGCGGCACTCGACAACGACATCAAAGGTACTGACTACACTATCGGCTTCTTTACTGCACGAGTAACCGTTGTGCTGATCGGATTGACCGTCTGCGTGACACCTCGTCTTCTCACCAGCCTATCTCTATCGTTGAAGTGATGTGGGCCGTTACTGCGGCGACCTGACTCTGGCGGCAGCCATTGCGGGCGGTTGCGAATTTATCGTCGTGCCAGAAGTCGAATTTAGCCGTGAAGATCTGGTGGCTGAAATCAAAGCGGGCATCGCGAAGGGTAAAAAACACGCGATCGTGGCTATCACCGAGCACATCTGTGACGTTGACGAGCTGGCGAAGTACATCGAAGCCGAAACCAAACGCGAAACCCGCGCGACCGTACTGGGTCACATCCAGCGTGGCGGTTCCCCAGGCCCTTACGACCGTATTCTGGCGTCCCGTATGGGCGCGTACGCTATCGATCTGCTGCTGCAGGGTCACGGCGGCCGCTGCGTCGGTATTCAGAACGAAAAACTGGTTCATCATGACATCATCGACGCGATTGAAAACATGAAGCGTCCGTTTAAAGGTCACTGGCTGGACTGCGCGAAAAAACTGTACTGATCGATGTTGATTGCCCGGTGGCGCTGCGCTTACCGGGCCTACAAAAGCACGACTCGTAGGCCGGGTAAGGCGTCGCCGCCACCCGGCTTTTTATGCGCGCACGCTTTTTTATTCCACTACGTTATAGCCAATCTTTTTTATCTAATCGCTCGATCGCCTTTCTGGCACGCTGCATTCATCAAAACACTACATAAGAGAGCTGGGCGATGAATAAATGGGGCGTGGGTTTTACATTATTGCTGGCATGACCAGCGTTCTGGCTAAGGACATCCAGTTACTGAACGTGTCATACGACCCGACGCGTGAACTGTACGAGCAATACAACAAAGCGTTTGCAGCACACTGGAAGCAGGAAACCGGTGACAATGTCGTGGTTCGCCAGTCACATGGCGGCTCCGGCAAGCAGGCGACCTCGGTTATCAACGGTATTGAAGCCGACGTGGTGACCCTGGCGCTGGCCTACGACGTCGACGCGATCGCCGAGCGTGGCCGCATCGACAAAAACTGGATCAAACGCCTGCCGGATAACTCCGCGCCATACACGTCCACCATTGTTTTCCTGGTACGTAAAGGCAACCCGAAACAGATCCATGACTGGAATGACCTGATCAAACCGGGCGTTTCTGTGATTACCCCGAACCCGAAAAGCTCTGGCGGCGCTCGCTGGAACTACCTCGGTGCGTGGGGCTACGCGCTGCACCACAACAATGGTGACCAGGCCAAAGCGCAGGAGTTTGTGAAAGCGCTGTATAAAAACGTTGAGGTGCTGGACTCCGGCGCGCGTGGCGCCACCAACACCTTCGTCGAGCGCGGGATTGGCGACGTGCTGATCGCATGGGAAAACGAAGCCCTGCTGGCCACCAACGAGCTGGGTAAAGACAAGTTTGAGATCGTCACCCCAAGCGAGTCTATTCTGGCTGAGCCGACGGTTTCCGTGGTCGACAAAGTGGTTGAGAAAAAAGATACCAAAGCGGTAGCTGAAGCGTAACCTGATAAGCTCTAACTCGGCCAAAGTCAGGAAATCGCGCGCGAAAAACTCTAACCGTCCACGCGATCCGGCCGTTGCGAAGAAATACGAAAGCGTATTCCCTAAGCTGAAGCTCTTCACCATTGATGACGAGTTCGGCGGCTGGACGAAAGCGCAGAAAGAGCACTTCTCTAACGGTGGCACTTTCGACCAGATCAGCCAGCGCTAACCCTTAGCCCATGACACGGAAACCCGGCGTGAGAAATCCGCCGGGTTTTTTATTTGGTCATCATTTTGCGTTACTCTTTTGCCTCTATTGAAAACAGGGAACGCGTTGTGAAAAAAATTATCTTATTGATCCTGATTGTCATCGCCCTTGCCGCTGGCCGCGTGTACTGGATGAAGGCGGGTAATCCGAATGCGTTGCGCCATATCGTTCTCGACCAGTGTGTGCCGAATCAGATCCAGAACCGTAACCCGGCACCGTGTGCGCAGGTGAAAATGTGCAGGCTATGTGGTATTTAAAGATCGCAACGGGCCGCTGCAATACCTGCTGATGCCGACATAGTCGCATCAACGGTACCGAGAGCCCGCTGTTGACCGACGCTCATACGCCGAACTTTTTCTGGCTGGCGTGGCAGTCGCGCAGCTTTATGACCCTGAAGCGTGGTTCCGAGGTCCCGGACAGCGCCATTTCGCTGACGATCAACTCACCAACAGGCCGCACGCAGAACCATTTCCATATTCATATCTCCTGCCTTCACCCGGACGTGCGCGAGAACGCTCAACGCGGCGCAGGGCGAAATCAGCCAGTGGCTGCCTCTTCCTGGGGTTGGAAGGACATGAGTATCTTGCTCGCCGGGTGACGGAAAATGAACTGGTCCAGCGCAGCCCGTTTATGATGCTGGCGGAAGAGCTGCCGGCGCGCGACCATATGGGGCGCTTTGCCCTGGCGATGGCGCAGCAGTCGGACGGCTCGTTCGTTTTGCTGGCGACAGAGCGTAACCTGCTCACGCTTAACCGCGCGTCAGCGGAGGAATTACAGGATCATCAATGCGCTATCCTGAAATAACCCCACCATAAATCGCGTTTACTCGGGCTGCCTGTCACCGTAGACTTGCTGAAAAATTCTACAGGAGACAGGTATGTCGCTCTGGTTAACGTATCCTCTGCTGCTGCCTTCATTGATTGTGGGCGTCACCATCGTGCTGTGGGCGACGTCGCTGTTGCCGGAATTTATCACCGCGCTGCTGTTCTTCACGGCGGCGATGACCGCCAGAATCGCCCCGCCGGAGGTTATCTTGGGCGGTTTTGCCTCGTCAGCTTTCTGGCTGGTCTTTAGCGGCTTTGTGCTCGGCGTGGCGATCCGTAAAACCGGACTGGCGGACAGGGCCGCCCGGGCGCTGTCGTCAAAGCTCAACCGACCCTGGTGTTGATGGGCGTGGCGAGCGTGGCTGGCTGAGCCTCAGCGCGCTGCGTTTGTGATGCCGTCGAACATGGGGCGTATTGCGCTGCTGATGCCGATTGTCGCGGCGATGGCAAAACGCGCCGGTACAGCCGACGTCCGCGCCTGTTCGGGCTGCCGCTGGCCGGGGTTCGGGACTTTCAGCTTTCGGCACAAAACTGCCCGAACTGCCAACCGGTGATGAGCGCGCAAGCGGAAGGCTCGTACGGCATCCATCTGAACTATGTCCCGTATCTGCGCTTGCACACGCCGGTGCCTCGGTATTCCAAAGGCCTG
>RXPK01000200.1:2934469-2946928 GCA_004143645.1 Protaetia brevitarsis
ATCGCGCAGCGGGACGCCAGCCAGCCCTTTACGCAAGGGTTCGCAACCGCTCGTCTACCAGATGTGGCGGCTGCCGTGTCGTTCCATACCATCACAAAGTGTCGCATTTCAATTCTCCACGCTAAATAAGCGAATTAAGGAATATGGCCACCCTGTCGGGCAGCATGGTCTGTGAATCAGTATAGAGATTTTCCCTCGAAAGGCTTTGCTTTTTGTCATTAATTCGCCCCGCCGAGGGTGTCAGATAGTGCCAGCTTAATCGGTTCAACAGCGAAGGTCAGTCCTTTTTCGCCGTTGTCCGCCACAACATAGCGGATCGCGCCTTCGGTATCGGCGTAGTAACGCTTGTTTTTCCCGGCGGTAAGAATTTTTTGCAGCTTTTGCTGACTTTGCTTTTTCGTCAGCGCAGGGGTAAAGGCCTGCAATACCGCGCTCATGTACTCCAGCGCTTTCGCCTTAGCGGCTTTCTGCTCTGGTCCCTGTATCGGCAGCCAGGTGATTTGCATGCTTTTAATTTTTAACGTACCGCGCTCCAGCGCCGTGGAGGCATACAAATTTTCATTTATCTTGCTTGCCGCACGCGTCAGTGTAGGGGTATCGCGTGAGCCATCAATCGCGCGAAACTCATCCAGCGGCAGCGTGGGGTTGGTCTGATTGAAGGTTTCACGAAACTGGCTGATGGATTGATCGAACGACGGCGCGCCCGCCAGCAGATACGGTGCTGTGGTCGGGGCGCTGGTTTCGGCGGCGTGCAGGGGATAACCCACGCTGAGCAGCGCTAAACACAGGAAGAGAGAACGTGCCGAACTTTTCATCAACATTGCCCCTGGCCGTAAGTGCTCATGATTAAAACGATATCTGGTCGGCTTGTCAAAAGGTCACAACTCCAGGGTAAAATGCGCGTTATACGATAATAAGGAACCTTACATGACCATACAGCAGTGGCTGTTTTCGTTCAAAGGGCGTATTGGACGCCGTGATTTCTGGATCTGGATGGTGACGTGGATTGTCGCCATGCTGCTTCTGTTTTTCGTTGCTTACAATGCATGGCTGAGCACGCAAACGGCGGCCTTCGCGCTGGTCTGCCTGCTATGGCCAACGGCGGCGGTTGTTGTAAAGCGTCTGCACGATCGCGGACGTTCCGGCGCGTGGGCATTTCTGATAATTTCTGGCGGTGAGTGCTGGTGGGCGGGAAACTGGGCGATGCTTCCGTCCATCCTGCCGTGGGTTGTGGGCAGACTGCTGCCGTCGGTCATCTTTGTGATGATGATTGTCGATCTGGGCGCGTTTATTGGCACCCAGAGCGAAAATAAATACGGTAAAGACACCGTTGAGGTGAAGTACCGCTGATCACCAGTAGTGTTCGGCGGTCATATGGCCCGGTCGGCGGCGAAGATGTTTCGTCATCTGCCGGGTATCCTTCAGAAGCTGCTGCGTGTCCCGCACCATCTGCGGGTTGCCACACAGCATGACGTGGCTGGTTTCAGCGTTCAGCGGCAGGCCCACCGCGTTTTCCAGGGCGCCACTCTCAATTAACGCCGGTACGCGGCCGGTAAGCGCTCCTGCTACGGTTTCGCGGCTGACCACCGTCTGAATCTTTAACTTCCCGCCGTACTGCTGTTCAAGCGCCTGCATTTGCGGCAGGTAGCTCAGGTCTGCGGCGTAGCGCGCAGCGTGAACCAGCACGATGTTTTTAAAGCGTTCCAGATCTTTGCCGTACTGCAAAATAGAGAGATAAGGGCCGATGGCCGTACCGGTTGCCAGCATCCAGAGCGTGTCGCAGTCAGGGATCTCTTCTAGCACAAAGAAGCCTGCTGCTTCACTCACAATTTGCACCTCGTCGCCGGGCTTAAGCGCGGCAAGCCGCGGGCTGAGTTTACCGTCAGGAACGGTGACCAGATAGAACTCGAGATCCGGGTTATCAGGCGCGTTAACGTAAGAGTAGGCGCGCTGCACGCGCTCGCCGTCGACGTCCAGCCCCAGCTTGGCAAATTGCCCGGCCTTAAACGGGTGAACGGGAGCATGTACGGTGAGACTAAATAGCGCATCGGTCCAGAACTGTACCTTTGTGACTTTACCTGTTACCCAGTCCGCCATGATCTTCTCCTGTGCTGTTTCTCTGTTCTATCTTCCGTACTTGTGGTGACAATTTCCAGCCCGTCAGGGCCGGAAAGCTCTATCGATCAAACGGTTTTACAGAATGTGCGTCTGTACGTCCGGGTCTTTGCGGTCGAGATAGTGGATAGACTGGATGCGGCGATGGTGCGTGATTTAGCGCGGATCAGCAGCGTTTCGGTGGTGGCCATATTACCCTTGCGGGTGATGCCGTCCAGCAGATCGCCTTTGGTGATGCCGGTCGCCGAGAAGACAACGTTATCGCTACGCGCCATTTCGTCCAGAGCCAGCACTTTATTGGCCTCGATGCCCATCGCTTCGCAGCGTTCCAGCTCGTTTTCTCCGATACGGCGGTTCTCCTCGCTATCACCTTTCACCTCATGGCGGGGCAGCAGACGGGCCTGCATATCGCCATCCAGCGCGCGGATCACTGCCGCAGAGACCACACCTTCCGGCGCGCCGCCGATGCCGTACAGCACGTCCACTTCGCTATCCGGCATGCAGGTCAGGATTGAGGCGGCAACGTCACCGTCCGGAATGGCAAACACGCGCACGCCGAGCTTTTGCATCTGCGCGATGGTGGCGTCGTGGCGCGGTTTCGCCAGAATCGTCACGGTAAGTTCGCTAAGCGGTTTAGCCAGGGCTTTAGCGATGTTGCGCAGGTTCTCTCCAGCGGCAGGCTAAGGTCGATTGCGCCCTTCGCGCCAGGACCGACAATCAGCTTTTCCATATACATGTCCGGCGCGTTGAGGAAGCAGCCCTTATCGCCCACGGCCAGCACCGCTAAGGCATTGGCCTGACCCATCGCCGTCATGCGGGTGCCTTCGATGGGGTCGACCGCGATATCCACGGCATCGCCTTTGCCGGTACCGACTTTTTCACCGATATAGAGCATCGGCGCTTCGTCGATCTCGCCTTCACCGATCACGATGGTGCCGTCGATGTTGACCTGGTTAAGGACAATGCGCATGGCATGGACGGCTGCGCCGTCTGCGGTATTTTTGTCGCCACGACCCAGCCATTTATAGCCGGCGAGGGCGGCAGCTTCGGTGACGCGGGAAAACTCGATAGCAAGTTCACGTTTCATGAGGTACTCGTGCAATCAACAGGAATTGCACGAAGTTTATCACAGAGTGGGTAAGGTGCGGTCTGTACTCCCCTCACCCCGGCCCTCTCCCCAAAGGGGAGAGGGTGTTTTCAGTCCCCTCGCCCCTTTGGGGAGAGGGTTAGGGTGAGGGGTGAGTCTGTCTTACTCGTCGTGCTCTTCCCACGCCAGGGCACGTTTCACCGCTTTCTTCCAGCCGCTGTAGCGGAAGTTACGCTCGGTGGTTTCGATGCCAGGGCGGAATTCGCGTTCGATCACCGCTTTTTCCTGCAGCTCGTCCAGGTTCTGCCAGAAGCCTACCGCCAGACCGGCAAGGTACGCCGCGCCCAGCGCCGTCACTTCACGCACTTCAGGGCGCTCAACGCGGGTGCCCAGAATGTCGGACTGGAACTGCATCAGGAAGTTATTCGCTACCGCACCGCCGTCCACGCGCAGGGCGTGCAGACGAATGCCGGAGTCCGCCTGCATCGCCTCCAGCACGTCACGCGTCTGGTAGGCGATAGATTCCAGGGTGGCGCGAATGATGTGGTTAGAGTTCACACCGCGCGTCAGGCCGAAAATCGCGCCGCGGGCATACGGATCCCAGTACGGTGCGCCCAGACCGGTGAATGCAGGCACCACGTATACGCCGTTGGTGTCTTTCACTTTGGTCGCGAAGTATTCGGAGTCGAACGCATCGCTGATCAGCTTCATCTCGTCGCGCAGCCACTGGATAGACGCACCGGCCATGAACACCGCGCCTTCCAGCGCATAGTTCACTTCGCCGCGCGGGCCGCAGGCGATGGTGGTCAGCAGGCCGTTTTCTGATTTCACCGCTTTCTCGCCGGTGTTCATCAGCATAAAGCAGCCGGTGCCGTAGGTGTTCTTCGCCATCCCTTCCTTGACGCACAGCTGGCCGAACAGGGCCGCCTGCTGGTCACCGGCGATACCGGCGATAGGAATACGGGTGCCCCCTTTACCGCCGATGTTGGTCTGGCCGTACACTTCTGAAGACTTACGCACTTCAGGCAGCATCGCACGCGGAATATCCAGCGCGTCCAGCATCTTGTCATCCCACTCCAGGGTGTTGATGTTGAACAGCATGGTACGCGAGGCGTTGGTGTAGTCGGTGACGTGAACGCGTCCCTGAGTCATCTTCCAGATAAGCCAGGTATCGACGGTACCGAACAGCAGCTCGCCGCGTTTAGCACGCTCGCGTGAACCTTCCACGTGGTCGAGGATCCATTTCACTTTGGTGCCGGAGAAATACGGGTCAACCACCAGACCGGTAGCGCTGCGCACGTACTCTTCCATACCGTCGCGCTTCAGCTGTTCGCAGATCTCGGATGTACGGCGGCACTGCCAGACGATAGCGTTGTAAATGGGCTTACCGGTTTCGCGCTCCCAGACAACAGTGGTTTCACGCTGGTTGGTGATACCAATCGCGGCAATCTCGTCGGAACTGATATCGGCTTTCGCCAGCACTTCGACCAGCGTGGAGCTTTGTGACGCCCAAATCTCCATCGGGTCGTGTTCTACCCAGCCTGGACGAGGATAAATTTGCTCAAATTCGCGCTGTGACACGCTGACGATGTTCGCGTCATGATCCATTACGACAGCGCGGGAGCTGGTAGTGCCCTGGTCGAGCGCAACGATATATTTTTTTTCGGTCATGGTATGTGTCCCGTAGTCAGATTACAGCGAAGCTTTTTGTTGTGCGGTAGAAGTCGTTTCCTTCTCCTCTTCCACACAGGTGTCGCACGGTAAGTGGCGACCAATTAATTTGCGGTAGCTAAACGCACCCAGCGCAGCCCCGACAACCGGTGCAAACAGCGGTACCAGGAAGTAAGGAATGTCTTTGCCGCCGGTGAAGGCGACGTCGCCCCAGCCTGCGATAAAGGCGAAGGCTTTTGGTCCGATATCACGTGCCGGGTTCATCGCGAATCCGGTCAGCGGGCCCATGGATGCGCCAATCACCGCAATCAGCAAACCAATCAGCAGAGGGGCCAGCGGGCCGCGCGGAATGCCGTTTCCGTCGTCGGTCAGCGCCAGGATAACGCCCATCAGAATAGCGGTAATCACCATTTCAACTGCGAACGCCTGCACAAAATTGATATGCGGGTTAGGGTAGGTTGAGAAGATGCCTGCCAGATCCAGACTTTCGACGCTGCCGCGTACCATATGATGCGTCTGTTCGAAGTCGATGAAAAGATTGTAATAAAGCCCGTAAACTAACGCCGCTGCGCAAAACGCGCCGGCAAACTGAGAAAGAATAAAAGGTACAACTTTGCGTCCGTCGAAGCACGCGAACAGCCACAGTGCGATTGTCACCGCCGGGTTAAGATGTGCACCAGACACCCCTGCGGTCAGGTAGATGGCCATCGCCACGCCCAGACCCCAGATGATACTGATTTCCCACTGACCAAAACTGGCACCTGCCACTTTCAGTGCAGCAACACAGCCCACTCCGAAGAATATCAACAACCCGGTACCAAGGAACTCGGCAATGCACTGGCCTTTTAAGGTTGATGTCTGACTCATAATCGGAATCCTGAAGAAATTGATGTTTATTGTTAGCATGGCCGCCCGTGACAGCCACGATGTCCTGTAGACATAGTGTTAATTTATCGTTAACGAGCAAAAACGAGAAATATCGAAATCAAAATGTGTGGTCTGCGTCAATAAAATGAGCGTTTTCGCGCCATAAAGCACATTTTTGCATCAGTACAAGAATGTGAGCTGAATCATTTCATTAACGAATCAGTTAACAATTTAGGGGTATATGACGCGAACGCACCAGGACCAGACCTAAAAGTGTTGCAAACCGCGATCTGCGCGGTGTGTCGCTGGACACAGAGCGCCGCGCTCCATACAATCGACGGTATATGTCGTGCGCGTTTATGTTAAAGCGTCGCCTTGCAATTCAGGAGAGGTAGCATCATGTCTTTAGAAGTGTTTGAGAAACTGGAATCGAAAGTACAGCAGGCGATTGACACCATCACCCTGCTGCAGATGGAAATTGAAGAACTGAAAGAGAAGAACAACAGCCTGGCGCAGGAAGTTCAGAACGCTCAGCACGGCCGCGAAGAGCTGGAGCGCGAAAACAACCAGCTGCGCGAGCAGCAGAACGGCTGGCAGGATCGCCTGCAGGCGCTGCTGGGACGTATGGAAGAAGTTTAATTCCCATCGGGATGAACTGACCTGGCCGGGTAAGGCGAAGCCGCCGCCCGGCTTTTTTTATGCCAGTTATAAAAAAGGCCGCCAACGGCGGCCTTAACGCTACTTGTCCTGCGCTGTCATAGCATAAGCAACGAACACATTGGGTTCATCACTCTTTACCACGAGTACGCTGGCGACAATGAACGCGATACATAAATAGCGTTTCATTATGCGGTCCCTGCAGCTAACCGCTCCACCGTTCACCACCGGTGATAAGTCGGTGGACACAAGCCCTGGTGTTAGCCTGTTTTACGGTTGTGAATACACCTTTCCCTGGACCGATGCCCATTTGCGAGATGGCGGAAAGGGACGCTGCATCATAATAAGCAGCAACCGTGGTGTTAAGGAATTCATAAACAATTAGGATTTTATAAAGCTTCTGAGGGGTTGCCCAAGGGTTGGACGAGAGTATGATGAAGATCCCTGGTGTTAGCCTGCAAAACTCCCCAACGGACCGCGAATCTCGAGGGACAAAAAAACCGCCACATTGCTGTTGGCGGTTTTTTTATGGTTCACGCTTACGGTTTTACTACTCGATATCCAGCGGATCTTCGGAAAGGATAATGCCGGTATTATCGGCGTAGAGATGGTCCCCGGAGAAGAAGGTCACGCCGCCGAAGTTAACGCGCACGTCGCTTTCGCCGATGCCGTCGCCCGCCGCCCCTACCGGGATAGCCGCGATGGCCTGAATCCCTATATCCAGGTCTTCCAGATCGTCCACCTGACGCACGGAACCGTACACCACAAGGCCTTCCCACTCATTCTGGACGGCAATTCCCGCCAGTTCAGCATCAATCAGTGCACGGCGCACGGAACCGCCGCCGTCGACCACAAGAACGCGGCCGCGACCATTCTGTTCGAGCAGATCGTAGAGCAACCCGTTGTCCTCGAAACATTTCACCGTGATGATTTGCCCGCCAAACGACGACCGCCCACCAAAGTTGGAGAACAGCGGTTCAACGACGTTGACATCTTCCTGGTAGATGTCACAAAGCTCGGAGGTATCGTATTTCATAGGTTTAACGCTCAGTTGCTGCGAATGTGTTCAGTATATCGTGCGAAATGCGTTGTTGGCAAAATCATCAATTGTTAATTGATATTTGTCAGCTAACGCAGCGTCTGGCTTAACACAATCCCGATGACGAACAACAGGTTAGTCAGCAGGGCGCCTTTTACCGTGCGTTCCAGCATTGGCGGCATGGCTGCCGGGCTGAGTTCACGCATCACAAAGCGGGCCTGTTTCACCAACAGCGGCGCGGCAAGCACAAACAGCCACCCCCACAAACTCTGCAGGGAAATCAGGTTAAACAGCGCCAGACAAACCAGCGCGCCAATGAGCAGGCAGGCATGATAGCGGCGCGCATTGACCGGCCCCAGACGAACCGCCAGGGTATTTTTGCCGTTCTCGCGATCGCTGTCGATGTCGCGCAGGTGGTTGATGTTGAGCACCGCCGTCGCCAGCAGACCGCAGGCGGTCGCGGGCAGGAACAGGGCAGGGAGCACCGTATGCGCCTGCAGGTACCAGCTCCCCATCACGCTCAGCCAGCCGAAGAATACCAGTACGGAGATATCCCCGAGCCCAATATAACCGTAAGGACGCGTGCCGACGGTGTAGGTGATGGCCGCGATAATGGCCAATAAACCCAGCACCAGGAAGCCAATAAAATCGCTGGCGGTTTTAGACGCCACCGTCACCAGCGCCAGGCCGGATACGCAGATCAGCACCACGGTGATAATCAGCGCGCGTTTCATCTGCGCCTGGGTAATCACCCCTTTCTGCATTCCGCGCAGGGCCCGATGCGGTCCGGCTTGTCGCTGCCTTTTACCGCGTCGCCGTAGTCGTTGGCGAGATTGGAGAGAATTTGCAGCAGGCCCGCGGTAATCAACGCCAGCGCGGCGACCAGCGGATCGAAATAACCCTGCCACCAGGCAAGGGCAGTGCCGACGATAATCGCGGCAAAGGCCAGAGGAAGTGTTTTAGGGCGCAGACTTTCGAGCCACGCCTGCGTACGGCTGATGTCAGTCATAAGTATTTAGCCAATAAAAATGGGGGCATTAGCCCCCATTAAACGTGATGAGAATCCAGTAACCGCGATTATAGGATAAAACGGCTCAGATCTTCATCTGCCACTAACGCATCCAGATGTTTACTCACATATTCTGCGTCAATGGTAACGGTTTGACCGTTCAGGTCGCTCGCGTCGTAAGAGATATCTTCTACCAGGCGTTCCAGCACGGTATGCAGGCGACGCGCACCGATGTTCTCGGTGGTTTCGTTAACCTGCCAGGCAGCCTGGGCAATACGTTTGATACCGTCTTCGGTGAACTCGAGGTTCACGCCTTCGGTCGCCATCAGCGCTTTGTACTGAACGGTAGCAGAGGCGTTTGGCTCGGTCAGAATACGTTCGAAATCTTCGGTGGTCAGCGCCTGCAGCTCAACTCGGATAGGCAGACGCCCCTGCAGCTCAGGGATCAGATCTGACGGGCTGGCAACCTGGAACGCGCCTGAAGCGATAAACAGGATGTGGTCCGTTTTCACCATGCCGTGCTTGGTGGAGACGGTGCAGCCTTCAACCAGCGGCAGCAGGTCGCGCTGAACGCCTTCACGGGATACATCCGGGCCGGAGCTGTTGCCGCCGCGCTTACAAATTTTGTCGATTTCGTCGATAAACACGATACCGTGCTGCTCAACCGCGTCGATAGCGTCCTGCTTCAGCTCTTCCGGGTTCACCAGCTTTGCCGCTTCTTCTTCAATCAGCAGCTTCATCGCGTCTTTAATTTTCAGCTTACGCGCTTTTTGCTTCTGGCCGCCCAGGTTCTGGAACATGGACTGGAGCTGGCTGGTCATCTCTTCCATGCCCGGAGGTGCCATGATTTCCACACCCATTGGCGCGGCAGCGAGATCGATCTCAATCTCTTTGTCGTCCAGCTGGCCTTCACGCAGCTTCTTGCGGAATGCCTGGCGCGCAGCGGACGGTTCCGCCTGCTGTTCTGCCTGGCCCCAGTTGTTTTTTGCCGGTGGGATCAGCACGTCGAGAATGCGCTCTTCGGCCATCTCTTCTGCACGGTAGCGGTTTTTCTCAATGGCCTGGACGCGCACCATTTTGATCGCCGAGTCGGTCAGATCGCGGATGATGGAGTCCACTTCTTTACCCACATAGCCCACTTCGGTGAACTTAGTGGCTTCCACTTTGATGAACGGTGCGTTAGCCAGCTTTGCAAGACGACGGGCGATTTCGGTTTTACCGACGCCGGTTGGGCCGATCATCAGAATGTTTTTCGGCGTCACTTCGTGGCGCAGCTCTTCGTCAAGCTGCATACGACGCCAGCGGTTACGCAGGGCAATAGCCACGGAACGCTTCGCGTTATCCTGGCCGATAATGTGTTTGTTCAGTTCGCTGACAATTTCGCGTGGGGTCATTTCAGACATGGGAGATCCTTACGCTTTGGAGGTCAATTCTTCGATGGTGTGGTTGTGGTTGGTATAAATGCAGATATCGCCTGCAATATCCAACGCCTTCACCGCGATATCACGCGCGTTCATGTCGGTGTTTTCCAACAGCGCGCGGGCTGCAGCCTGGGCATAAGGGCCGCCAGAGCCGATGGCAATCAGGTCATTTTCCGGCTGAATCACGTCACCGTTGCCGGTGATGATCAGCGATGCTGTTTCATCGGCTACCGCCAGCAGCGCTTCGAGCTTGCGCAGCATGCGGTCGGTACGCCAGTCTTTTGCCAGCTCAACGGCGGCTTTCACCAGATGACCCTGGTGCATTTCCAGTTTGCGTTCAAACAGTTCAAACAGCGTGAAGGCATCCGCCGTGCCGCCTGCAAAACCGGCGATCACTTTGTCGTTATAGAGACGACGCACTTTCTTCACGTTGCCTTTCATGACGGTATTACCCAGCGTGGCCTGGCCATCACCGGCGATTACCACATGGCCGTTACGGCGTACACTTACTATTGTTGTCACGAGCAGACCCCCTGGTTACAGAATCGGGAAACAGAAGCCCTGAGCCTGTGCTCAGGGCTGAATTAAATGATAGATGGGGGGGATTTTGGGGGTTTCAACCCCCGGAGGCGAGTCGAATGCAGTTTGTGTGACCAGCGATTTTCAACCGCGAAATGGTGCCATCGGCATTTTCTTTGCCTTTGACCGGACCAATCACCACGCGATTCCAGCCGTTATTGGTGGTAATACGCGAGTCAAACCCTTCAAAGGCCAGCTGCGCGCGCACCGTTTCCGCCTGCTCGGCACCTTTGAACGAACCGCACTGCACCATCCAGCGGCGTTCGTCTTTTTTCTCCGCCGTCTGCTTCGGCGCTTCGGTCTCTTTGGTGACTGGCGCGGCGGCTGCGTTTTCGGCTGCTGCGCGGTGGTATGCGCTGGCGTCTGGAGCAGATCCTGATACGGCTGAGCTGCCTGTTTCTGCGGCTGCGTTTTCGGCTGCTGCTGGACAGGCTGAGACTGCGCCGTACGCGTCTGCTGCTGGTATGGCTGTTCCGTTACCCGCAGCTGTGCTTTCGGCTGCTGCACCGGCTGGGTTTGCGCCCACTGCTGCTGTTGCTGCTGCTGGATCTGCTGTTGCGCCTGACGTCGCTGCAGCGTTTGCTGGCGCTGCGCCGGCGTCTGCTCATTCCACGGCACTTCGTTCAGCTGCGTAGGCTGCTGGCGCATATCGGCCTGCATTTGTGCCAGCAGCTGACGCTGTTCATCCGTCAGCTGATTCGCATTCTGCACTTCACCCCCCGCAGAAGGTTCGGTTGGCGCACGCACCCCAGGCTGACGGCTTTCCAGCTCTTTGATATAGCGCCAGCGCTCTTCAGGCTTCGGAGGAAGGCCATTTCCGGCAACTTTACTGGCCTGAAGCGCCTCAGACTCTTCTTTTTTATGGTGCGTGATAAAGTACAGGCCACCAATAAAGGCGACGACTACAGCCGCAGCAATAGCGACCATTGCTGGCGATACAGCAGGCAGGTTACGTTGCTTTTTCCTTGAGCTACTCTTTTTGCGTCGCGAAGGTGCCGGCTGGCCGCGACGTACATAATCTCGTTGTGCCACTATCGTTTCGCTGTATTTATTCGTTCGTCAGTCCGCCATGTTACTTAAGCGGCGGGGCTTTGACCAGATAAGGGTATCCGAAAGACGTTTACTTTAAGTCAATGCCTGGGTAGTGCCGCGAACAATCAGTTCGCAGTCCAGCAAACGTGAGCCGCTCCTAACTGTTTGACCGTGAAGCTGATCCAGCAGAAGCAGCATCGCTTCGCGGCCGATTTGATAGCGCGGCTGAGCGACCGTTGAGAGCGGCGGGTCGCAAAATTCTGAAAGCGAAATATTATCGAATCCGACGATCGATAAATCTTTCGGTATCCGCAGACCGCGGCGTTTGGCGTACGATAACGCGCCCAGCGCCATCACGTCGCTGTGACAAAATACGGCGGTTGGCGGTTCAGGCAGATCCAGAAGTTTCTCCAGCGCTTGTCCACCCGCGGCGAAGGTAAAGTCACCGCGCGCAATGTAGTGCGGATCGACGGTGACGCCGGTACGGCGCAGCGCCTGAACGTAGCCCTGTAAGCGATAGTGACACAGCGGCATCTCTTCCGGCCCGGCAATACAGCCAATGCGCTTATGCCCCAGCTCCTGGAGATAGTTTACGGCGTTGAACGCGGCGGTGAGGTTATCAATGTGGACCGTCGGCAGCTCCAGCTCTGGCGCAAACTCGTTGGCCATGACCATCGGCGGTAAATTACGCTGTTCTTCAATGCTGGCATCAAACGGCAGGCGAGAGCCAAGCAGCAGCATGCCGTCGATCTGCTTGGTGATAATGAGGTCGATGAAGGTTTTTTCCTGTTGGTTTTGTTGAGCACAATCGCCAATCAGCACCAGGTAACCCTGTTCCGCTGCGGTGACTTCAATACCGCGGATGATCTCGCTGAAGAAGGGATCACAGATGTCCGGCACAATCACCAGAATGTGCGCGATCTCATTGGTTTACGTTAGACGCCCAACGCCTGTGGGAAATAGCCCACTTCAAGCGCAAGCC